>CAUOPU010000041.1:0-25551 GCA_963457615.1 Nicrophorus investigator | reverse complement strand
AAGAAAGAATTTTTTTATCTCGCTTGGTTCAAGAAATAATTAATAAAAATAACAAATAATTCTTGATTAAAATTTAATTATTTTCTTCACAAGGAATGATCCTAAAAATTATCTGAGTTCACCATGTAGCTTTATAGAAGCTAAGCGTTAATATGAATGTTCATTTTTTAAAATCGGATCGGTAGAACTGTAGTTACAGCGCAGAAATTTGCGTGCAAAATGCGTTTATTTTTGGCTGAAACGTTCATATCCGGAGACTGAATTTATTGCTCAAAAAATAAATTTATCTTTTGAATGCGTGGAGCGATTTCGATGAAACTTTAACTGGATACTTCTAGGAGTAATCCAAGCATTATGGCGAAGAAAGAATTTTTTTATCTCGCTTGGTTTAAAAAATAATTAATAAAAATAACAAATAATTCTTGATTAAAATTTAATTATTTTCTTCACAAGGAATGATCCTAAAAATTATCTGAGTTCACCATGTAGCTTTATAGAAGCTAAGCGTTAATATGAATGTTCATTTTTTAAAATCGGATCGGTAGAACTGTAGTTACAGCGCAGAAATTTGCGTGCAAAATGCGTTTATTTTTGGCTGAAACGTTCATATCCGGAGACTTTGAATTTATTGCTCAAAAAATAAATTTATCTTTTGAATGCGTGGAGCGATTTCGATGAAACTTTAACTGGATACTTCTAGGAGTAATCCAAGCATTATGGCGAAGAAAGAATTTTTTTATCTCGCTTGGTTCTTTGAATTTATTGCTCAAAAAATAAATTTATCTTTTGAATGCGTGGAGCGATTTCGATGAAACTTTAACTGGATACTTCTAGGAGTAATCCAAGCATTATGGCGAAGAAAGAATTTTTTTATCTCGCTTGGTTCAAGAAATAATTAATAAAAATAACAAATAATTCTTGATTAAAATTTAATTATTTTCTTCACAAGGAATGATCCTAAAAATTATCTGAGTTCACCATGTAGCTTTATAGAAACTAAGCGTTAATATGAATGTTCATTTTTTAAAATCGGATAAGTAGAACTGTAGTTACAGCGCAGAAATTTGCGTGCAAAATGCGTTTATTTTTGGCTGAAACGTTCATATCCGGAGACTTTGAATTTATTGCTCAAAAAATAAATTTATCTTTTGAATGCGTGGAGCGATTTCGATGAAACTTTAACTGGATACTTCTAGGAGTAATCCAAGCATTATGGCGAAGAAAGAATTTTTTTATCTCGGTTGGTTCAAGAAATAATTAATAAAAATAACAAATAATTCTTGATTAAAATTTAATTATTTTCTTCACAAGGAATGATCCTAAAAATTATCTGAGTTCACCATGTAGCTTTATAGAAGCTAAGCGTTAACATGAATGTTCATTTTTTAAAATCGGATCGGTAGAACTGTAGTTACAGCGCAGAAATTTGCGTGCAAAATGCGTTTATTTTTGGCTGAAACGTTCATATCCGGAGACTTTGAATTTATTGCTCAAAAAATAAATTTATCTTTTAAATGCGTGGAGCGATTTCGATGAAACTTTAACTGGATACTTCTAGGAGTAATCCAAGCATTATGGCGAAGAAAGAATTTTTTTATCTCGCTTGGTTCAAGAAATAATTAATAAAAATAACAAATAATTCTTGATTAAAATTTAATTATTTTCTTCACAAGGAATGATCCTAAAAATTATCTGAGTTCACCATGTAGCTTTATAGAAGCTAAGCGTTAATATGAATGTTCATTTTTTAAAATCGGATCGGTAGAACTGTAGTTACAGCGCAGAAATTTGCGTGCAAAATGCGTTTATTTTTGGCTGTAACGTTCATATCCGGAGACTTTGAATTTATTGCTCAAAAAATAAATTTATCTTTTGAATGCGTGGAGCGATTTTGATGAAACTTTAACTGGATACTTCTAGGAGTAGTCCAAGCATTCTGGCGAAGAAAGAATTTTTTTATCTCGCTTGGTTCAAGAAATAATTAATAAAAATAACAAATAATTCTTGATTAAAATTTAATTATTTTCTTCACAAGGAATGATCCTAAAAATTATCTGAGTTCACCATGTAGCTTTATAGAAGCTAAGCGTTAATATGAATGTTCATTTTTTAAAATCGGATCGGTAGAACTGTAGTTACAGCGCAGAAATTTGCGTGCAAAATTCGTTTATTTTTGGCTGAAACGTTCATATCCGGTGACTTTGAATTTATTGCTCAAAAAATAAATTTATCTTTTGAATGCGTGGAGCGATTTCGATGAAACTTTAACTGGATACTTCTAGGAGTAATCCAAGCATTATGGCGAAGAAAGAATTTTTTTATCTCGCTTGGTTCAAGAAATAATTAATAAAAATAACAAATAATTCTTGATTAACATGTAATTATTTTCTTCACAAGGAATGATCCTAAAAATTATCTGAGTTCACCATGTAGCTTTATAGAAGCTAAGCGTTAATATGAATGTTCATTTTTTAAAATCGGATCGGTAGAACTGTAGTTACAGCGCAGAAATTTGCGTGCAAAATGCGTTTATTTTTGGCTGAAACGTTCATATCCGGAGACTTTGAATTTATTGCTCAAAAAATAAATTTATCTTTTGAATGCGTGGAGCGATTTCGATGAAACTTTAACTGGATACTTCTAGGAGTAATCCAAGCATTATGGCGAAGAAAGAATTTTTTTATCTCGCTTGGTTCAAGAAATAATTAATAAAAATAACAAATAATTCTTGATTAAAATTTAATTATTTTCTTCACAAGGAATGATCCTAAAAATTATCTGAGTTCACCATGTAGCTTTATAGAAGCTAAGCGTTAATATGAATGTTCATTTTTTAAAATCGGATAGGTAGAACTGTAGTTACAGCGCAGAAATTTGCGTGCAAAATGCGTTTATTTTTGGCTGAAACGTTCATATCCGGAGACTTTGAATTTATTGCTCAAAAAATAAATTTATCTTTTGAATGCGTGGAGCGATTTCGATGAAACTTTAACTGGATACTTCTAGGTGTAATCCAAGCATTATGGCGAAGAAAGAATTTTTTTATCTCGGTTGGTTCAAGAAATAATTAATAAAAATAACAAATAATTCTTGATTAAAATGTAATTATTTTCTTCACAAGGAATGATCCTAAAAATTATCTGAGTTCACCATGTAGCTTTATAGAAGCTAAGCGTTAATATGAATGTTCATTTTTTAAAATCGGATCGGTAGAACTGTAGTTACAGCGCAGAAATTTACGTGCAAAATGCGTTTATTTTTGGCTGAAACGTTCATATCCGGAGACTTTGAATTTATTGCTCAAAAAATAAATTTATCTTTTGAATGCGTGGAGCGATTTCGATGAAACTTTAACTGGATACTTCTAGGAGTAATCCAAGCATTATGGCGAAGAAAGAATTTTTTTATCTCGCTTGGTTCAAGAAATAATTAATAAAAATAACAAATAATTCTTGATTAAAATTTAATTATTTTCTTCACAAGGAATGATCCTAAAAATTATCTGAGTTCACCATGTAGCTTTATAGAAGCTAAGCGTTAATATGAATGTTCATTTTTTAAAGTCGGATAGGTAGAACTGTAGTTACAGCGCAGAAATTTGCGTGCAAAATGCGTTTATTTTTGGCTGAAACGTTCATATCCGGAGACTTTGAATTTATTGCTCAAAAAATAAATTTATATTTTGAATGCGTGGAGCGATTTCGATGAAACTTTAACTGGATACTTCTAGGAGTAATCCAAGCATTATGGCGAAAAAAGAATTTTTTTATCTCGGTTGGTTCAAGAAATAATTAATAAAAATAACAAATAATTCTTGATTAAAATTTAATTATTTTCTTCACAAGGAATGATCCTAAAAATTATCTGAGTTCACCATGTAGCTTTATAGAAGCTAAGCGTTAATATGAATGTTCATTTTTTAAAATCGGATCGGTAGAACTGTAGTTACAGCGCAGAAATTTGCGTGCAAAATGCGTTTATTTTTGGCTGAAACGTTCATATCCGGAGACTTTGAATTTATTGCTCAAAAAATAAATTTATCTTTTGAATGCGTGGAGCGATTTCGATGAAACTTTAACTGGATACTTCTAGGAGTAATCCAAGCATTATGGCGAAGAACGAATTTTTTTATCTCGGTTGGTTCAAGAAATAATTAATAAAAATAACAAATAATTCTTGATTAAAATTTAATTATTTTCTTCACAAGGAATGATCCTAAAAATTATCTGAGTTCACCATGTAGCTTTATAGAAGCTAAGCGTTAATATGAATGTTCATTTTTTAAAATCGGATCGGTAGAACTGTAGTTACAGCGCAGAAATTTGCGTGCAAAATGCGTTTATTTTTGGCTGAAACGTTCATATCCGGAGACTTTGAATTTATTGCTCAAAAAATAAATTTATCTTTTGAATGCGTGGAGCGATTTCGATGAAACTTTAACTGGATACTTCTAGGAGTAATCCAAGCATTATGGCGAAGAAAGAATTTTTTTATCTCGCTTGGTTCAAGAAATAATTAATAAAAATAACAAATAATTCTTGATTAAAATTTAATTATTTTCTTCACAAGGAATGATCCTAAAAATTATCTGAGTTCACCATGTAGCTTTATAGAAGCTAAGCGTTAATATGAATGTTCATTTTTTAAAATCGGATCGGTAGACCTGTAGTTACAGCGCAGAAATTTGCGTGCAAAATGCGTTTATTTTTGGCTGTAACGTTCATATCCGGAGACTTTGAATTTATTGCTCAAAAAATAAATTTATCTTTTGAATGCGTGGAGCGATTTTGATGAAACTTTAACTGGATACTTCTAGGAGTAGTCCAAGCATTATGGCGAAGAAAGAATTTTTTTATCTCGCTTGGTTCAAGAAAAAATTAATAAAAATAACAAAAAATTCTTGATTAAAATTTAATTATTTTCTTCACAAGGAATGATCCTAAAAATTATCTGAGTTCACCATGTAGTTTTATAGAAGCTAAGCGTTAATATGAATGTTCATTTTTTAAAATCGGATCGGTAGAACTGTAGTTACAGCGCAGAAATTTGCGTGCAAAATGCGTTTATTTTTGGCTGAATAACTGGATACTTCTAGGAGTAATCCAAGCATTATGGCGAAGAAAGAATTTTTTTATCTCGCTTGGTTCAAGAAATAATTAATAAAAATAACAAATAATTCTTGATTAAAATTTAATTATTTTCTTCACAAGGAATGATCCTAAAAATTATCTGAGTTCACCATGTAGCTTTATAGAAGCTAAGCGTTAATATGAATGTTCATTTTTTAAAATCGGATCGGTAGAACTGTAGTTACAGCGCAGAAATTTGCGTGCAAAATGCGTTTATTTTTGGCTGAAACGTTCATATGCGGAGACTTTGAATTTATTGCTCAAAAAATAAATTTATCTTTTGAATGCGTGGAGCGATTTCGATGAAACTTTAACTGGATACTTCTAGGAGTAATCCAAGCATTATGGCGAAGAAAGAATTTTTTTATCTCGCTTGGTTCAAGAAATAATTAATAAAAATAACAAATAATTCTTGATTAAAATTTAATTATTTTCTTCACAAGGAATGATCCTAAAAATTATCTGAGTTCACCATGTAGCTTTATAGAAGCTAAGCGTTAATATGAATGTTCATTTTTTAAAATCGGATCGGTAGAACTGTAGTTACAGCGCAGAAATTTGCGTGCAAAATGCGTTTATTTCTGGCTGAAACGTTCATATCCGGAGACTTTGAATTTATTGCTCAAAAAATATATTTATCTTTTGAATGCGTGGAGCGATTTCGATGAAACTTTAACTGGATACTTCTAGGAGTAATCCAAGCATTATGGCGAAGAAAGAATTTTTTATCTCGCTTGGTTCAAGAAATAATTAATAAAAATAACAAATAATTCTTGATTAAATTTTAATTATTTTCTTCACAAGGAATGATCCTAAAAATTATCGGAGTTCACCATGTAGCTTTATAGAAGCTAAGCGTTAATATGAATGTTCATTTTTTAAAATCGGATCGGTAGAACTGTAGTTACAGCGCAGAAATTTGCGTGCAAAATGCGTTTATTTTTGGCTGTAACGTTCATATCCGGAGACTGAATTTATTGCTCAAAAAATAAATTTATCTTTTGAATGCGTGGAGCGATTTTGATGAAACTTTAACTGGATACTTCTAGGAGTAGTCCAAGCATTATGGCGAAGAAAGAATTTTTTTATCTCGCTTGGTTCAAGAAATAATTAATAAAAATAACAAATAATTCTTGATTAAAATTTAATTATTTTCTTCACAAGGAATGATCCTAAAAATTATCTGAGTTCACCATGTAGCTTTATAGAAGCTAAGCGTTAATATGAATGTTCATTTTTTAAAATCGGATCGGTAGAACTGTAGTTACAGCGCAGAAATTTGCGTGCAAAATTCGTTTATTTTTGGCTGAAACGTTCATATCCGGTGACTTTGAATTTATTGCTCAAAAAATAAATTTATCTTTTGAATGCGTGGAGCGATTTCGATGAAACTTTAACTGGATACTTCTAGGAGTAATCCAAGCATTATGGCGAAGAAAGAATTTTTTTATCTCGCTTGGTTCAAGAAATAATTAATAAAAATAACAAATAATTCTTGATTAAAATTTAATTATTTTCTTCACAAGGAATGATCCTAAAAATTATCTGAGTTCACCATGTAGCTTTATAGAAGCTAAGCGTTAATATGAATGTTCATTTTTTAAAATCGGATAGGTAGAACTGTAGTTACAGCGCAGAAATTTGCGTGCAAAATGCGTTTATTTTTGGCTGAAACGTTCATATCCGGAGACTTTGAATTTATTGCTCAAAAAATAAATTTATCTTTTGAATGCGTGGAGCGATTTCGATGAAACTTTAACTGGATACTTCTATGTGTAATCCAAGCATTATGGCGAAGAAAGAATTTTTTTATCTCGGTTGGTTCAAGAAATAATTAATAAAAATAACAAATAATTCTTGATTAAAATGTAATTATTTTCTTCACAAGGAATGATCCTAAAAATTATCTGAGTTCACCATGTAGCTTTATAGAAGCTAAGCGTTAATATGAATGTTCATTTTTTAAAATCGGATCGGTAGAACTGTAGTTACAGCGCAGAAATTTACGTGCAAAATGCGTTTATTTTTGGCTGAAACGTTCATATCCGGAGACTTTGAATTTATTGCTCAAAAAATAAATTTATCTTTTGAATGCGTGGAGCGATTTCGATGAAACTTTAACTGGATACTTCTAGGAGTAATCCAAGCATTATGGCGAAGAAAGAATTTTTTTATCTCGCTTGGTTCAAGAAATAATTAACAAAAATAACAAATAATTCTTGATTAAAATTTAATTATTTTCTTCACAAGGAATGATCCTAAAAAATTATCTGAGTTCACCATGTAGCTTTATAGAAGCTAAGCGTTAATATCAATGTTCATTTTTTAAAGTCGGATAGGTAGAACTGTAGTTACAGCGCAGAAATTTGCGTGCAAAATGCGTTTATTTTTGCTGAAACGTTCATATCCGGAGACTTTGAATTTATTGCTCAAAAAATAAATTTATATTTTGAATGCGTGGAGCGATTTCGATGAAACTTTAACTGGATACTTCTAGGAGTAATCCAAGCATTATGGCGAAAAAAGAATTTTTTTATCTCGGTTGGTTCAAGAAATAATTAATAAAAATAACAAATAATTCTTGATTAAAATTTAATTATTTTCTTCACAAGGAATGATCCTAAAAATTATCTGAGTTCACCATGTAGCTTTATAGAAGCTAAGCGTTAATATGAATGTTCATTTTTTAAAATCGGATCGGTAGAACTGTAGTTACAGCGCAGAAATTTGCGTGCAAAATGCGTTTATTTTTGGCTGAAACGTTCATATCCGGAGACTTTGAATTTATTGCTCAAAAAATAAATTTATCTTTTGAATGCGTGGAGCGATTTCGATGAAACTTTAACTGGATACTTCTAGGAGTAATCCAAGCATTATGGCGAAGAAAGAATTTTTTTATCTCGCTTGGTTCAAGAAATAATTAATAAAAATAACAAATAATTCTTGATTAAAATTTAATTATTTTCTTCACAAGGAATGATCCTAAAAATTATCTGAGTTCACCATGTAGCTTTATAGAAGCTAAGCGTTAATATGAATGTTCATTTTTTAAAATCGGATCGGTAGAACTGTAGTTACAGCGCAGAAATTTGCGTGCAAAATGCGTTTATTTTTGGCTGAAACGTTCATATCCGGAGACTTTGAATTTATTGCTCAAAAAATAAATTTATCTTTTGAATGCGTGGAGCGATTTCGATGAAACTTTAACTGGATACTTCTATGTGTAATCCAAGCATTATGGCGAAGAAAGAATTTTTTTATCTCGCTTGGTTCAAGAAATAATTAACAAAAATAACAAATAATTCTTGATTAAAATTTAATTATTTTCTTCACAAGGAATGATCCTAAAAATTATCTGAGTTCACCATGTAGCTTTATAGAAGCTAAGCGTTAATATCAATGTTCATTTTTTAAAGTCGGATAGGTAGAACTGTAGTTACAGCGCAGAAATTTGCGTGCAAAATGCGTTTATTTTTGGCTGAAACGTTCATATCCGGAGACTTTGAATTTATTGCTCAAAAAATAAATTTATATTTTGAATGCGTGGAGCGATTTCGATGAAACTTTAACTGGATACTTCTAGGAGTAATCCAAGCATTATGGCGAAAAAAGAATTTTTTTATCTCGGTTGGTTCAAGAAATAATTAATAAAAATAACAAATAATTCTTGATTAAAATTTAATTATTTTCTTCACAAGGAATGATCCTAAAAATTATCTGAGTTCACCATGTAGCTTTATAGAAGCTAAGCGTTAATATGAATGTTCATTTTTTAAAATCGGATCGGTAGAACTGTAGTTACAGCGCAGAAATTTGCGTGCAAAATGCGTTTATTTTTGGCTGAAACGTTCATATCCGGAGACTTTGAATTTATTGCTCAAAAAATAAATTTATCTTTTGAATGCGTGGAGCGATTTCGATGAAACTTTAACTGGATACTTCTAGGAGTAATCCAAGCATTATGGCGAAGAACGAATTTTTTTATCTCGGTTGGTTCAAGAAATAATTAATAAAAATAACAAATAATTCTTGATTAAAATTTAATTATTTTCTTCACAAGGAATGATCCTAAAAATTATCTGAGTTCACCATGTAGCTTTATAGAAGCTAAGCGTTAATATGAATGTTCATTTTTTAAAATCGGATCGGTAGAACTGTAGTTACAGCGCAGAAATTTGCGTGCAAAATGCGTTTATTTTTGGCTGAAACGTTCATATCCGGAGACTTTGAATTTATTGCTCAAAAAATAAATTTATCTTTTGAATGCGTGGAGCGATTTCGATGAAACTTTAACTGGATACTTCTAGGAGTAATCCAAGCATTATGGCGAAGAAAGAATTTTTTTATCTCGCTTGGTTCAAGAAATAATTAATAAAAATAACAAATAATTCTTGATTAAAATTTAATTATTTTCTTCACAAGGAATGATCCTAAAAATTATCTGAGTTCACCATGTAGCTTTATAGAAGCTAAGCGTTAATATGAATGTTCATTTTTTAAAATCGGATCGGTAGACCTGTAGTTACAGCGCAGAAATTTGCGTGCAAAATGCGTTTATTTTTGGCTGTAACGTTCATATCCGGAGACTTTGAATTTATTGCTCAAAAAATAAATTTATCTTTTGAATGCGTGGAGCGATTTTGATGAAACTTTAACTGGATACTTCTAGGAGTAGTCCAAGCATTATGGCGAAGAAAGAATTTTTTTATCTCGCTTGGTTCAAGAAAAAATTAATAAAAATATCAAATAATTCTTGATTAAAATTTAATTATTTTCTTCACAAGGAATGATCCTAAAAATTATCTGAGTTCACCATGTAGCTTTATAGAAGCTAAGCGTTAATATGAATGTTCATTTTTTAAAATCGGATCGGTAGAACTGTAGTTACAGCGCAGAAATTTGCGTGCAAAATGCGTTTATTTTTGGCTGAATAACTGGATACTTCTAGGAGTAATCCAAGCATTATGGCGAAGAAAGAATTTTTTTATCTCGCTTGGTTCAAGAAATAATTAATAAAAATAACAAATAATTCTTGATTAAAATTTAATTATTTTCTTCACAAGGAATGATCCTAAAAATTATCTGAGTTCACCATGTAGCTTTATAGAAGCTAAGCGTTAATATGAATGTTCATTTTTTAAAATCGGATCTGTAGAACTGTAGTTACAGCGCAGAAATTTGCGTGCAAAATGCGTTTATTTTTGGCTGAAACGTTCATATGCGGAGACTTTGAATTTATTGCTCAAAAAATAAATTTATCTTTTGAATGCGTGGAGCGATTTCGATGAAACTTTAACTGGATACTTCTAGGAGTAATCCAAGCATTATGGCGAAGAAAGAATTTTTTTTATCTCGCTTGGTTCAAGAAATAATTAATAAAAATAACAAATAATTCTTGATTAAAATTTAATTATTTTCTTCACAAGGAATGATCCTAAAAATTATCTGAGTTCACCATGTAGCTTTATAGAAGCTAAGCGTTAATATGAATGTTCATTTTTTAAAATCGGATCGGTAGAACTGTAGTTACAGCGCAGAAATTTGCGTGCAAAATGCGTTTATTTCTGGCTGAAACGTTCATATCCGGAGACTTTGAATTTATTGCTCAAAAAATATATTTATCTTTTGAATGCGTGGAGCGATTTCGATGAAACTTTAACTGGATACTTCTAGGAGTAATCCAAGCATTATGGCGAAGAAAGAATTTTTTTATCTCGCTTGGTTCAAGAAATAATTAATAAAAATAACAAATAATTTTTGATTAAAATTTAATTATTTTCTTCACAAGGAATGATCCTAAAAATTATCTGAGTTCACCATGTAGCTTTATAGAAGCTAAGCGTTAATATGAATGTTCATTTTTTTAAATCGGATCTGTAGAACTATAGTTACAGCGCAGAAATTTGCGTGCAAAATGCGTTTATTTTTGGCTGAAACGTTCATATCCGGAGACTTTGAATTTATTGCTCAAAAATAAATTTATCTTTTGAATGCGTGGAGCGATTTCGATGAAACTTTAACTGGATACTTCTAGGAGTAATCCAAGCATTATGGCGAAGAAAGAATTTTTTTATCTCGCTTGGTTCAAGAAATAATTTATAAAAATAACAAATAATTCTTGATTAAAATTTAATTATTTTCTTGACAAGGAATGATCCTAAAAATTATCTGAGTTCACCATGTAGCTTTATAGAAGCTAAGCGTTAATATGAATGTTCATTTTTTAAAATCGGATCGGTAGAACTGTAGTTACAGCGCAGAAATTTGCGTGCAAAATGCGTTTATTTTTGGCTGAAACGTTCATATCCGGTGACTTTGAATTTATTGCTCAAAAAATAAATTTATCTTTTGAATGCGTGGAGCGATTTCGATGAAACTTTAACTGGCTACTTCTATTAGTAATCCAAGCATTATGGCGAAGAAAGAATTTTTTTATCTCGGTTGGTTCAAGAAATAATTAATAAAAATAACAAATAATTCTTGATTAAAATTTAATTATTTTCTTCACAAGGAATGATCCTAAAAATTATCTGAGTTCACCATGTAGCTTTATAGAAGCTAAGCGTTAACATGAATGTTCATTTTTTAAAATCGGATCGGTAGAACTGTAGTTACAGCGCAGAAATTTGCGTGCAAAATGCGTTTATTTTTGGCTGAAACGTTCATATCCGGAGACTTTGAATTTATTGCTCAAAAAATAAATTTATCTTTTGAATGCGTGGAGCGATTTCGATGAAACTTTAACTGGATACTTCTAGGAGTAATCCAAGCATTATGGCGAAGAAAGAATTTTTTTATCTCGCTTGGTTCAAAAAATAATTAATAAAAATAACAAATAATTCTTGATTAAAATTTAATTATTTTCTTCACAAGGAATGATCCTAAAAATTATCTGAGTTCACCATGTAGCTTTATAGAAGCTAAGCGTTAATATGAATGTTCATTTTTTAAAATCGGATCGGTAGAACTGTTGTTACAGCGCAGAAATTTGCGTGCAAAATGCGTTTATTTTTGGCTGAAACGTTCATATCCGGAGACTTTGAATTTATTGCTCAAAATATAAATTTATCTTTTGAATGCGTGGAGCGATTTCGATGAAACTTTATCTGGATACTTCTAGGAGTAATCCAAGCATTATGGCGAAGAAAGAATTTTTTTTATCTCGCTTGGTTCAAGAAATAATTAATAAAAATAACAAATAATTCTTGATTAAAATTTAATTATTTTCTTCACAAGGAATGATCCTAAAAATTATCTGAGTTCACCATGTAGCTTTATAGAAGCTAAGCGTTAATATGAATGTTCATTTTTTTAAATCGGATCGGTAGAACTGTAGTTACAGCGCAGAAATTTGCGTGCAAAATGCGTTTATTTTTGGCTGAAACGTTCATATCCGGAGACTTTGAATTTATTGCTCAAAAAATCAATTTATCTTTTGAATGCGTGGAGCGATTTCGATGAAACTTTAACTGGATACTTCCAGGAGTAATCCAAGCATTATGGCGAAGAAAGAATTTTTTTATCTCGCTTGGTTCAAGAAATAATTAATAAAAATAACAAATAATTCTTGATTAAAATTTAATTATTTTCTTCACAAGGAATGATCCTAAAAATTATCTGAGTTCACCATGTAGCTTTATAGAAGCTAAGCGTTAATATGAATGTTCATTTTTTAAAATCGGATCGGTAGAACTGTAGTTACAGCGCAGAAATTTGCGTGCAAAATGCGTTTATTTTTGGCTGAAACGTTCATATCCGGAGACTTTGAATTTATTGCTCAAAAAATAAATTTATCTTTTGAATGCGTGGAGCGATTTCGATGAAACTTTAACTGGATACTTCTAGGAGTAATCCAAGCATTATGGCGAAGAAAGAATTTTTTTTTATCTCGCTTGGTTCAAGAAATAATTAATAAAAATAACAAATAATTCTTGATTAAAATTTAATTATTTTCTTCACAAGGAATGATCCTAAAAATTATCTGAGTTCACCATGTAGCTTTATAGAAGCTAAGCGTTAATATGAATGTTCATTTTTTAAAATCGGATCGGTAGAACTGTAGTTACAGCGCAGAAATTTGCGTGCAAAATGCGTTTATTTTTGGCTGAAACGTTCATATCCGGAGACTTTGAATTTATTGCTCAAAAAATAAATTTATCTTTTGAATGCGTGGAGCGATTTTGATGAAACTTTAACTGGATACTTCTAGGAGTAATCCAAGCATTATGGCGAAGAAAGAATTTTTTTATCTCGCTTGGTTCAAGAAATAATTAATAAAAATAACAAATAATTCTTGATTAAAATTTAATTATTTTCTTCACAAGGAATGATCCTAAAAATTATCTGAGTTCACCATGTAGCTTTATAGAAGCTAAGCGTTAATATGAATGTTCATTTTTTAAAATCGGATCGGTAGAACTGTTGTTACAGCGCAGAAATTTGCGTGCAAAATGCGTTTATTTTTGGCTGAAACGTTCATATCCGGAGACTTTGAATTTATTGCTCAAAAAATAAATTTATCTTTTGAATGCGTGGAGCGATTTCGATGAAACTTTAACTGGATACTTCTAGGAGTAATCCAAGCATTATGGCGAAGAAAGAATTTTTTTATCTCGCTTGGTTCAAAAAATAATTAATAAAAATTACAAATAATTCTTGATTAAAATTAAATTATTTTCTTCACAAGGGATGATCCTAAAAATTATCTGAGTTCACCATGTAGCTTTATAGAAGCTAAGCGTTAATATGAATGTTCATTTTTTAAAATCGGATCGGTAGAACTGTTGTTACAGCGCAGAAATTTGCGTGCAAAATGCGTTTATTTTTGGCTGAAACGTTCATATCCGGAGACTTTGAATTTATTGCTCAAAAAATAAATTTATCTTTTGAATGCGTGGAGCGATTTCGATGAAACTTTAACTGGATACTTCTAGGAGTAATCCAAGCATTATGGCGAAGAAAGAATTTTTTTTATCTCGCTTGGTTCAAGAAATAATTAATAAAAATAACAAATAATTCTTGATTAAAATTTAATTATTTTCTTCACAAGGAATGATCCTAAAAATTATCTGAGTTCACCATGTAGCTTTATAGAAGCTAAGCGTTAATATGAATGTTCATTTTTTAAAATCGGATCGGTAGAACTGTAGTTACAGCGCAGAAATTTGCGTGCAAAATGCGATTATTTTTGGCTGAAACGTTCATATCCGGAGACTTTGAATAATAATAATAACAATATTTATTGACCACACATTAAATGTAACCAAAGGGCTATCGATCTAAGTCTTTCCGCCCAGTGATACAATCAACATATAAATTGCCTTACAATAAATCATACAAAAAAAAAGAAAAAATAGATGTATTCCGAATAATGTGATATAAAAAAAAGAAAGACCATAACAAAAATACCAAATAAATGAAATTATCGAAAAATGTGAAACAAAACAAAATATTATCAAATTTCTTCGTATTCGGTTGAAGAACTATCAATTCGACCGGACACGGATCGATGGCTATGCTTCCTTCACGACGAAAGACTCGGAAGTCCCCTGAACCAGACCCGTAGGTGACTCCAGCTCCGCACTATCCAGGTCAAACATCAGGACATAAACGTGGTTTCCCGAAAAGCAAACGTGTGTGTCTACATTAAAGTTTCTGATGAATCGTTTCTTCAACCGCTGAAGCAACTCAGCACGACCCTCAGAATGTTTCGTAGAATTTATTTTGTTTATATAAGTGTTAATTATATGGTCGTGGATCGTTAGAGGTTTGTGAATTCTGCTGCTCGTAAGACCCTCAGACAGCTCGCTAGATTTTTTATTTATTGACCTTATCCTCGCATTTGGCACACCCGGGATGGGTTTGGTTGGTCTCTTGGGACATTTTGATGACCATGCAGCATGGTCCTCAGAGTCACATGCCCTGCATTTTGGAGGAAGTGGCGACGTGCAACGGTGGGTCGGATGTGGTCCTTGGCATTTTGAACACTTGGTCTTGTTCGGACAAACGTCCGTTGCATGTGTGAACTCAAGACACCTAGCGCAAGGCACAGGTATCGGAGGCGGTGGTATACTCTCGACTGCAGGGAAGTGCTTGTTCATGTAGAACAAGCCCTCGTGCAGGAGTCTCTGGAAGGAAGATGCGCACCCAGTGATGATGCGCACCTTGAATGTTGGCTGTCCTGTTGCCCTGGAGATGATCCTCTTGTAGAACCTATGCTCGATGCCAGAGGTCTTTAAGTGTAAACTAATGTCTGCGTCCTTTATATCCAGGTCCATCCTTGTGAGGACACAGGATAGTGACGCATTGTGGCTGTGTGTTTTAGGCTCCTTTCGAGGAACACTCTCGGCGTATGAGGAGATATGGCCCCGACCCTGCAGATCCGCCAGGTATGCAAGAACAATTGCTTTCGGGTTATTCGATTTCAGGAGGAATCCTGTCTTGGTTTCCAGTATGATGTCTTGTCGGTTGCCCGGGCCCCTAGACCACAAGGTAGATAGCTGCGAGCGAGTCAATGCATCTCGCACTTTTATGTTGAAAATGGTGTCGAATTTTTTGTTTGTAACTTTTTTATCCGTTGGCTTATCTGTTCGGGTCGTTGTTGGAATTTGTGGCGTTTTGAAGGTTGTTGGTGCAGTTGTTTTTTTGGAAGTTTCCTTCCTTGGTCTTCCACGCTTCCGTTTTCCCTGCTCCCATCCGGAACCCGAGGCCTCCGAATAGCAGGAAGAAGTATCTGAGGCACTCATTTCAGGCTCCATGGCCACAAGCGTACACTGTATTGCACACCTGATACCCAAAAAAGCCAAAAAAAGGCAGATTAATTTTATCAAAATTTCTTCGCAGAACACGTCCGTACTATAGCGCGTCTCGAATCGAACTGGAGACTTTGAATTTATTGCTCAAAAAATAAATTTATCTTTTGAATGCGTGGAGCGATTTCGATGAAACTTTAACTGGATACTTCTAGGAGTAATCCAAGCATTATGGCGAAGAAAGAATTTTTTTATCTCGCTTGGTTCAAGAAATAATTAATAAAAATAACAAATAATTCTTGATTAAAATTTAATTATTTTCTTCACAAGGAATGATCCCAAAAATTATCTGAGTTCACCATGTAGCTTTATAGAAGCTAAGCGTTAATATGAATGTTCATTTTTTAAAATCGGATCGGTAGAACTGTAGTTACAGCGCAGAAATTTGCGTGCAAAATGCGTTTATTTTTGGCTGAAACGTTCATATCCGGAGACTTTGAATTTATTGCTCAAAAAATAAATTTATCTTTTGAATGCGTGGAGCGATTTCGATGAAACTTTAACTGGATACTTCTAGGAGTAATCCAAGCATTATGGCGAAGAAAGAATTTTTTTATCTCGCTTGGTTAAAAAAATAATTAATAAAAATAACAAATAATTCTTGATTAAAATTTAATTATTTTCTTCACAAGGAATGATCCTAAAAATTATCTGAGTTCACCATGTAGCTTTATAGAAACTAAGCGTTAATATGAATGTTCATTTTTAAAATCGGATCGGTAGAACTGTTGTTACAGCGCAGAAATTTGCGTGCAAAATGCGTTTATTTTTGGCTGAAACGTTCATATCCGGAGACTTTGAATTTATTGCTCAAAAAATAAATTTATCTTTTGAATGCGTGGAGCGATTTCGATGAAACTTTAACTGGATACTTCTAGGAGTAATCTAAGCATTATGGCGAAGAAAGATTTTTTTTTATCTCGCTTGGTTCAAGAAATAATTAATAAAAATAACAAATAATTCTTGATTAAAATTTAATTATTTTCTTCACAAGGAATGATCCTAAAAATTATCTGAGTTCACCATGTAGCTTTATAGAAGCTAAGCGTTAATATGAATGTTCATTTTTTTAAATCGGATCGGTAGAACTGTAGTTAAAGCGCAGAAATTTGCGTGCAAAATGCGTTTATTTTTGGCTGAAACGTTCATATCCGGAGACTTTGAATTTATTGCTCAAAAAATAAATTTATCTTTTGAATGCGTGGAGCGATTTCGATGAAACTTTAACTGGATACTTCTAGGAGTAATCCAAGCATTATGGCGAAGAAAGAATTTTTTTATCTCGCTTGGTTCAAGAAATAATTAATAAAAATAACAAATAATTCTTGATTAAAATTTAATTATTTTCTTCACAAGGAATGATCCTAAAAATTATCTGAGTTCATCATGTAGCTTTATAGAAGCTAAGCGTTAACATGAATGTTCATTTTTTAAAATCGGATCGGTAGAACTGTAGTTACAGCGCAGAAATTTGCGTGCAAAATGCGTTTATTTTTGGCTGAAACGTTCATATCCGGAGACTTTGAATTTATTGCTCAAAAAATAAATTTATCTTTTGAATGCGTGGAGCGATTTCGATGAATCTTTAACTGGATACTTCTAGGAGTAATCCAAGCATTATAGCGAAGAAAGAATTTTTATATCTCGCTTGGTTCAAGAAATAATTAATAAAAATAACAAATAATTCTTGATTAAAATTTAATTATTTTCTTCACAAGGAATGATCCTAAAAATTATCTGAGTTCACCATGTAGCTTCATAGAAGCTAAGCGTTAATATGAATGTTCATTTTTTAAAATCGGATCGGTAGAACTGTAGTTACAGCGCAGAAATTTGCGTGCAAAATACGTTTATTTTTGGCTGAAACGTTCATATCCGGAGACTTTGAATTTATTGCTCAAAAAATAAATTTATCTTTTGAATGCGTGGAGCGATTTCGATGAAACATTAACTGGATACTTCTAGGAGTAATCCAAGCATTATAGCGAAGAAAGAATTTTTTTATCTCGCTTGGTTCAAGAAATAATTAATAAAAATAACAAATAATTCTTGATTAAAATTTAATTATTTTCTTCACAAGGAATGATCCTAAAAATTATCTGAGTTCACCATGTAGCTTTATAGAAGCTAAGCGTTAATATGAATGTTCATTTTTTAAAATCGGATCGGTAGAACTGTAGTTACAGCGCAGAAATTTGCGTGCAAAATGCGTTTATTTTTGGCTGAAACGTTCATATCCGGAGACTTTGAATTTATTGCTCAAAAAATAAATTTATCTTTTGAATGCGTGGAGCGATTTCGATGAAACTTTAACTGGATACTTGTAGGAGTAATCCAAGCATTATAGCGAAGAAAGAATTTTTTTATCTCGCTTGGTTCAAGAAATAATTAATAAAAATAACAAATAATTCTTGATTAAATTTTAATTATTTTCTTCACAAGGAATGATCCTAAAAATTATCTGAGTTCACCATGTAGCTTTATAGAAGCTAAGCGTTAATATGAATGTTCATTTTTTAAAATCGAATCGGTAGAACTGTAGTTACAGCGCAGAAATTTGCGTGCAAAATGCGTTTATTTTTGGCTGAAACGTTCATATCCGGAGACTTTGAATTTATTGCTCAAAAAATAAATTTATCTTTTGAATGCGTGGAGCGATTTCGATGAAACTTTAACTGGATACTTCTAGGAGTAATCCAAGCATTATAGCGAAGAAAGAATTTTTATATCTCGCTTGGTTCAAGAAATAATTAATAAAAATAACAAATAATTCTTGATTAAAATTTAATTATTTTCTTCACAAGGAATGATCCTAAAAATGATCTGAGTTCACCATGTAGCTTTATAGAAGCTACGCGTTAATATGAATGTTCATTTTTTAAAATCGGATCGGTAGAACTGTAGTTAGAGCGCAGAAATTTGCGTGCAAAATGCGTTTATTTTTGGCTGAAACGTTCATATCCGGAGACTTTGAATTTATTGCTCAAAAAATAAATTTATCTTTTGAATGCGTGGAGCGATTTCGATGAAACTTTAACTGGATACTTCTAGGAGTAGTCCAAGCATTATGGCGAAGAAAGAATTTTTTTTATCTCGCTTGGTTCAAGAAATAATTAATAAAAATAATAAATAATTCTTGATTAAAATTTAATTATTTTCTTCACAAGGAATGATCCTAAAAATTATCTGACTTCACCATGTGGCTTTATAGAAGCTAAGCGTTAATATGAATGTTCATTTTTTAAAATCGGATCGGTAGAACTGTAGTTACAGCGCAGAAATTTGCGTGCAAAATGCGTTTATTTTTGGCTGAAACTTTCATATCCGGAGACTTTGAATTTATTGCTCAAAAAATAAATTTATGTTTTGAATGCGTGGAGCGATTTCGATGAAACTTTAACTGGATACTTCTAGGAGTAATCCAAGCATTATGGCGAAGAAAGAATTTTTTTATCTCGCTTGGTTCAAGAAATAATTAATAAAAATAACAAATAATTCTTGATTAAAATTTAATTATTTTCTTCACAAGGAATGATCCTAAAAATTATCTTAGTTCACCATGTAGCTTTATAGAAGCTAAGCGTTAATATGAATGTTCATTTTTTAAAATCGGATCGGTAGAACTGTAGTTACAGCGCAGAAATTTGCGTGCAAAATGCGTTTATTTTTGGCTGAAACGTTCATATCCGGAGACTTTGAATTTATTGCTCAAAAAATAAATTTATCTTTTGAATGCGTGGAGCGATTTCAATGAAACTTTAACTGGAGACTTCTAGGAGTAATCCAAGCATTATAGCGAAGAAAGAATTTTTTTATCTCGCTTGGTTCAAGAAATAATTAATAAAAATAACAAATAATTCTTGATTTAAATTTAATTATTTTCTTCACAAGGAATGATCCTAAAAATTATCTGAGTTCACCATGTAGCTTTATAGAAGCTAAGCGTTAATATGAATGTTCATTTTTTAAAATCGGATCGGTAGAACTGTAGTTACAGCGCAGAAATTTGCGTGCAAAATGCGTTTATTTTTGGCTGAAACGTTCATATCCGGAGACTTTGAATTTATTGCTCAAAAAATAAATTTATCTTTTGAATGCGTGGAGCGATTTCGATGAAACTTTAACTGGATACTTCTAGGAGTAATCCAAGCATTATAGCGAAGAAAGAATTTTTTTTATCTCGCTTGGTTCAAGAAATAATTAATAAAAATAACAAATAATTCTTGATTAAAATTTAATTATTTTCTTCACAAGGAATGATCCTAAAAATTATCTGAGTTCACCGTGTAGCTTTATAGAAGCTAAGCGTTAATATGAATGTTCATTTTTTAAAATCGGATCGGTAGAACTGTAGTTACAGCGCAGAAATTTGCGTGCAAAATGCGTTTATTTTTGGCTGAAACGTTCATATCCGGAGACTTTGAATTTATTGCTCAAAAAATAAATTTATCTTTTGAATGCGTGGAGCGATTTCGATGAAACTTTAACTGGATACTTCTAGGAGTAATCCAAGCATTATAGCGAAGAAATTATTTTTTTATCTCGCTTGGTTCAAGAAATAATTAATAAAAATAACAAATAATTCTTGATTAAAATTTAATTATTTTCTTCACAAGGAAGATCCTAAAAATTATCTGAGTTCACCATGTAGCTTTATAGAAGCTAAGCGTTAATATGAATGTTCATTTTTTAAAATCGGATCGGTAGAACTGTAGTTACAGCGCAGAAATTTGCGTGCAAAATGCGTTTATTTTTGGCTGAAACGTTCATATCCGGAGACATTGAATTTATTGCTCAAAAAATAAATTTATCTTTTGAATGCGTGGAGCGATTTCGATGAAACTTTAACTGGATACTTCTAGGAGTAATCCAAGCATTATAGCGAAGAAAGAATTTTTTTATCTCGCTTGCTTCAAGAAATAATTAATAAAAATAATAAATAATTCTTGATTAAAATTTAATTATTTTCTTCACAAGGAATGATCCTAAAAATTATCTGACTTCACCATGTGGCTTTATAGAAGCTAAGCGTTAATATGAATGTTTATTTTTTAAAATCGGATCGGTAGAACTGTAGTTACAGCGCAGAAATTTGCGTGCAAAATGCGTTTATTTTTGGCTGAAACTTTCATATCCGGAGACTTTGAATTTATTGCTCAAAAAATAAATTTATCTTTTGAATGCGTGGAGCGATTTCGATGAAACTTTAACTGGATACTTCTAGGAGTAATCCAAGCATTATGGCGAAGAAAGAATTTTTTTATCTCGCTTGGTTCAAGAAATAATTAATAAAAATAACAAATAATTCTTGATTAAAATTTAATTATTTTCTTCACAAGGAATGATCCTAAAAATTATCTGAGTTCACCATGTAGCTTTATAGAAGCTAAGCGTTAATATGAATGTTCGTTTTTTAAAATCGGATCGGTAGAACTGTAGTTACAGCGCAGAAATTTGCGTGCAAAATGCGTTTATTTTTGGCTGAAACGTTCATATCCGGAGACTTTGAATTTATTGCTCAAAAAATAAATTTATCTTTTGAATGCGTGGAGCGATTTCAATGAAACTTTAACTGGAGACTTCTAGGAGTAATCCAAGCATTATAGCGAAGAAAGAATTTTTTTATCTCGCTTGGTTCAAGAAATAATTAATAAAAATAACAAATAATTCTTGATTTAAATTTAATTATTTTCTTCACAAGGAATGATCCTAAAAATTATCTGAGTTCACCATGTAGCTTTATAGAAGCTAAGCGTTAATATGAATGTTCATTTTTTAAAATCGGATCGGTAGAACTGTAGTTACAGCGCAGAAATTTGCGTGCAAAATGCGTTTATTTTTGGCTGAAACGTTCATATCCGGAGAGTTTGAATTTATTGCTCAAAAAATAAATTTATCTTTTGAATGCGTGGAGCGATTTCGATGTAACTTTAACTGGATACTTCTAGGAGTAATCCAAGCATTATAGCGAAGAAAGAATTTTTTTATCTCGCTTGGTTCAAGAAATAATTAATAAAAATAACAAATAATTCTTGATTAAAATTTAATTATTTTCTTCACAAGGAATGATCCTAAAAATTATCTGAGTTCACCATGTAGCTTTATAGAAGCTAAGCGTTAATATGAATGTTCATTTTTTAAAATCGGATCGGTAGAACTGTAGTTACAGCGCAGAAATTTGCGTGCAAAATGCGTTTATTTTTGGCTGAAACGTTCATATCCGGAGACTTTGAATTTATTGCTCAAAAAATAAATTTATCTTTTGAATGCGTGGAGCGATTTCGATGAAACGTTAACTGGATACTTCTAGGAGTAATCCAAGCATTATGGCGAAGAAAGAATTTTTTTATCTCGCTTGGTTCAAGAAATAATTAATAAAAATAACAAATAATTCTTGATTAAAATTTAATTATTTTCTTCACAAGGAATGATCCTATAAATTATCTGAGTTCACCATGTAGCTTTATAGAAGCTAAGCGTTAATATGAATGTTCATTTTTTAAAATCGGATCGGTAGAACTGTAGTTACAGCGCAGAAATTTGCGTGCAGAAAGCGTTTATTTTTGACTGAAACGTTTATATCCGGAGACTTTGAATTTATTGCTCAAAAAATAAATTTATCTTTTGAATGCGTGGAGCGATTTCGATGAAACTTTAACTGGATACTTCTAGAAGTAATCCAAGCATTATGGCGAAGAAAGAATTTTTTTATCTCGCTTGGTTCAAGAAATAATTAATAAAAATAACAAATAATTCTTGATTAAAATTTAATTATTTTCTTCACAAGGAATGATCCTAAAAATTATCTGAGTTCACCATGTAGCTTTATAGAAGCTAAGCGTTAATATGAATGTTCATTTTTTAAAATCGGATCGGTAGAACTGTAGTTACAGCGCAGAAATTTGCGTGCAAAATGCGTTTATTTTTGGCTGAAACGTTCATATCCGGAGACTGAATTTATTGCTCAAAAAATAAATTTATCTTTTGAATGCGTGGAGCGATTTCGATGAAACTTTAACTGGATACTTCTAGGAGTAATCCAAGCATTATGGCGAAGAAAGAATTTTTTTATCTCGCTTGGTTTAAAAAATAATTAATAAAAATAACAAATAATTCTTGATTAAAATTTAATTATTTTCTTCACAAGGAATGATCCTAAAAATTATCTGAGTTCACCATGTAGCTTTATAGAAGCTAAGCGTTAATATGAATGTTCATTTTTTAAAATCGGATCGGTAGAACTGTAGTTACAGCGCAGAAATTTGCGTGCAAAATGCGTTTATTTTTGGCTGAAACGTTCATATCCGGAGACTTTGAATTTATTGCTCAAAAAATAAATTTATCTTTTGAATGCGTGGAGCGATTTCGATGAAACTTTAACTGGATACTTCTAGGAGTAATCCAAGCATTATGGCGAAGAAAGAATTTTTTTATCTCGCTTGGTTCTTTGAATTTATTGCTCAAAAAATAAATTTATCTTTTGAATGCGTGGAGCGATTTCGATGAAACTTTAACTGGATACTTCTAGGAGTAATCCAAGCATTATGACGAAGAAAGAATTTTTTTATCTCGCTTGGTTCAAGAAATAATTAATAAAAATAACAAATAATTCTTGATTAAAATTTAATTATTTTCTTCACAAGGAATGATCCTAAAAATTATCTGAGTTCACCATGTAGCTTTATAGAAACTAAGCGTTAATATGAATGTTCATTTTTTAAAATCGGATAAGTAGAACTGTAGTTACAGCGCAGAAATTTGCGTGCAAAATGCGTTTATTTTTGGCTGAAACGTTCATATCCGGAGACTTTGAATTTATTGCTCAAAAAATAAATTTATCTTTTGAATGCGTGGAGCGATTTCGATGAAACTTTAACTGGATACTTCTAGGAGTAATCCAAGCATTATGGCGAAGAAAGAATTTTTTTATCTCGGTTGGTTCAAGAAATAATTAATAAAAATAACAAATAATTCTTGATTAAAATTTAATTATTTTCTTCACAAGGAATGATCCTAAAAATTATCTGAGTTCACCATGTAGCTTTATAGAAGCTAAGCGTTAACATGAATGTTCATTTTTTAAAATCGGATCGGTAGAACTGTAGTTACAGCGCAGAAATTTGCGTGCAAAATGCGTTTATTTTTGGCTGAAACGTTCATATCCGGAGACTTTGAATTTATTGCTCAAAAAATAAATTTATCTTTTGAATGCGTGGAGCGATTTCGATGAAACTTTAACTGGATACTTCTAGGAGTAATCCAAGCATTATAGCGAAGAAAGAATTTTTTTATCTCGCTTGGTTCAAGAAATAATTAATAAAAATAACAAATAATTCTTGATTAAAATTTAATTATTTTCTTCACAAGGAATGATCCTAAAAATTATCTGAGTTCACCATGTAGCTTTATAGAAGCTAAGCGTTAATATGAATGTTCATTTTTTAAAATCGGATCGGTAGAACTGTAGTTACAGCGCAGAAATTTGCGTGCAAAATGCGTTTATTTTTGGCTGAAACGTTCATATCCGGAGACTTTGAATTTATTGCTCAAAAAATAAATTTATCTTTTGAATGCGTGGAGCGATTTCGATGAAACTTTAACTGGATACTTCTAGGAGTAATCCAAGCATTATAGCGAAGAAAGAATTTTTTTATCTCGCTTGGTTCAAGAAATAATTAATAAAAATAACAAATAATTCTTGATTAAAATTTAATTATTTTCTTCACAAGGAATGATCCTAAAAATTATCTGAGTTCACCATGTAGCTTTATAGAAGCTAAGCGTTAATATGAATGTTCATTTTTTAAAATCGGATCGGTAGAACTGTAGTTACAGCGCAGAAATTTGCGTGCAAAATGCGTTTATTTTTGGCTGAAACGTTCATATCCGGAGACTGTTGAATTTATTGCTCAAAAAATAAATTTATCTTTTGAATGCGTGGAGCGATTTCGATGAAACTTTAACTGGATACTTCTAGGAGTAATCCAAGCATTATAGCGAAGAAAGAATTTTTTTATCTCGCTTGGTTCAAGAAATAATTAATAAAAATAACAAATAATTCTTGATTAAAATTTAATTATTTTCTTCACAAGGAATGATCCTAAAAATTATCTGAGTTCACCATGTAGCTTTATAGAAGCTAAGCGTTAATATGAATGTTCATTTTTTAAAATCGGATCGGTAGAACTGTAGTTACAGCGCAGAAATTTGCGTGCAAAATGCGTTTATTTTTGGCTGAAACGTTCATATCCGGAGACTTTGAATTTATTGCTCAAAAAATAAATTTATCTTTTGAATGCGTGGAGCGATTTCGATGAAACTTTAACTGGATACTTCTAGGAGTAATCCAAGCATTATAGCGAAGAAAGAATTTTTTTATCTCGCTTGGTTCAAGAAATAATTAATAAAAATAACAAATAATTCTTGATTAAAATTTAATTATTTTCTTCACAAGGAATGATCCTAAAAATTATCTGAGTTCACCATGTAGCTTTATAGAAGCTAAGCGTTAATATGAATGTTCATTTTTTAAAATCGGATCGGTAGAACTGTAGTTACAGCGCAGAAATTTGCGTGCAAAATGCGTTTATTTTTGGCTGAAACGTTCATAT